>OW804101.1:28978781-28986787 GCA_942159475.1 Sthenelais limicola
GAGGTTATAGGTTCCCCACTGGGCCTGTAAGTTACAGGGTAATGCGGTGCTGAGAATGACCAGATCCTAAAACATGGCGATATAACCCAACCATCGACAACCAGATTATGCATCAAATCCTCATCTCCCTCTCATATGGGTCAGATCATCAGAAAATGTACAATTCACCTTCACCAATCCTCTCAGATAACCCATATTTAAGACAAAAATTAGCTTCAAAATGCAGTTTAACATAACAGAACGGATACTTTAAATCAATGTGATACCAAATATACTCAGATATACCTGGTATTTTTAATTTCTCAGCCTAATTTAGGAGAATTTCCTAAATGTGTAGAGCTGCCAATTGTACATTTTCTGAAAATCTGACCCATATAGGAACGACTCACATGGATACAGCTCTATTTATACCCTGAATGTTATACAGGTATTTGGGATTATTAACTCAATCAATCCTCAGTGCTGACTCAGAGTTCAACCAATGTGTAAATTGATAAGTATTCAGCCTAGGCTCAGAGCCTCTCAGATCAGATCAGATTAAGAATGGTATTCCAGTGATTGGACGCCTACTGCACTAATGTTTTTTCTTGCCCTGGAATAGGCGTGCTAATGGGATTATGATGGAATTTTGCGGTCAGGAGCGAGAGGCTCCGCGAGAGGCTTTTCCTAAGTTTGAAGGGACTCTCTCAACTCTGGGCCAAGACTCTAGCAGTGATCAATTTGACACTCTATACTGCAATATTATCGCTCTCTTTTGATAAATGTTGCATTGACTTGGGTTTCCCCATATGCGATATAATTTCGCATCATTTACGAGGTGATTTAATATTGTAAACACAGAATAATCTCCTTATTGTCTGAAAAAATCCCTTCGTGTGCAATATCTCTTTCTCACACAAACACCAGGCCAGGCCTGGTTTTCTGACTAAACCCTGTCATTGATACAACTATAAATCTACCATGATCTATCACTTCAATCGTTTGTTTCTATACCTTGAACGTTTCAGGGAGTATAACCACACGAGGTAGAGACTAAAAGGATTAATAACCTCCATTGCTGGCCTGCTTCACCTCGGGATTATACACCATCAGTACACCAGCAGGCAAAAATGAATGTCAGTCATTAAACCTTACGTTATATTCTTCGATAATGTTTTACCAATTCTTTCTTCTTCATCCAGGATCTCTCAGACTTCATCCATACCCTTATTTATCTCTCGTCCCTTAACATGTTTTCCATGTTATTGCTCACAATTCCATCCATCAATCTATTTATAGCTGGTTAATCTGAGTACTGGTGCGTCCAATGCTAACATGTTCCATTGATGGCTGCATTATTTATATGCTATACAGCGC
Organism: Sthenelais limicola; assembly: GCA_942159475.1. NCBI lineage: Eukaryota > Metazoa > Annelida > Polychaeta > Phyllodocida > Sigalionidae > Sthenelais > Sthenelais limicola. The sequence goes on from OW804101.1 coordinate 28,980,138, forward strand.
ACCAGCATCCAGATACAGGCAGCCTGGGCAAACATGCCATAACGCAGGAATCTGACCCACCCTGGTAGTGATCACATGCCTCCATGTACTGGATAGAGGGGAGTGGGGGGATGGGGGTGGGGGGGGGGGGGGAGGGGGGGTCAGTGATATTGTAATCGCATACAATGTGTAGTACTCTCAATTGTACCATTTGCTACACATCGAACCTACTTTGGGTTTCAGAATTTTGAAAGCAGTCGATTCTCCGAATATCTAAATGCTTTCTTTTAAACTTAGAGCTTGCTAATAATCATTATAATGACACTCGGACCAGAATTTCAGGAATTATTTATTTTTTAAAAAGTAGAGAGGCTATTCTGTCCTGCCAGCTTGTCTGCCCGCCTGGACACACAAATCCTATCTCCTCTAGACTTTCTGTCTTTGTCCCCTGTTTCTGTCTCTCTGAGTATACATGTACCTCCCCCTTTCCTCTCTAAATGTCTATCCCCTGTCTCCCCAGGCAGACAGACAGTCATTCCATAAGTCTGTCTGTGTACCTGTCTATCTGCCTGTCCTCCATTATGACTACTAGAACCTGCCATGTCATAGTGCCATCTAGCTACAGGAATATATCAATCAACACCAGTCAGTCCCCCTTGAAACTACATTCAAGGAAACCGTTATTTCTGCCAGCAAAACTCAGTTCAAAAGAGTCTAAAAGCCTTTAGCCACGATAAAGTGGCACGTACATATCCCATAGCTAATTTTATTTTACACTGAATCAATGTCAAAAATAATCCTTTACATTACATATTCCAATAAGTTGAATCTCTATTTTTTGTGAGAATACGTTTGAAAATGTAGTCTATTTAGGGGAAGGTGAGCATTCGCCATTTTAACTTTGATGACCAAGACCTAATTCCATATTGCCTCACCTGGCATGGACATATGCGTCTGCCAGTGGGCAATAGGATGACTCAGTTAATTCATGTTATCCCCCCATACTCAGCCACACCGGGTCAGGTGCTGTAGTGCAGCCTGCAGCTATACCTGCTGCTGGAGATGGGGCCATGGCAAGCTACCATGGTAACGCCCACTGAATCTGGCAGGAGCAGCAGGAGACAGCATTGTGCCACTTTTTGTACGAGAAAGTGGAGAGGAGAGAGAGAGAGGGAGGGGGGGCGGAGAGAGGGAGAGACACAGAGAGACAGGGAGGAGAGACAGGGAGAGCGACAGTTAGGGAGAGACAGAGACAGAGGGGAGAGAGACGGTGTGTGTGTGAGAGAGAGAGGAATAGAAAGAGAGGGAGAGAGCGAGACATAGAGGAGGAGAGAGAGGGAGGGAGATAGGGGAGAAAGAGAGAGAAAGAGAGAGGGGGGAGAGAGAGGGGGAGAGAGGTTGAGAGAGAGAGAGAGAGAGGGAGAGAGAGAGAGAGAGAGAGGGGGGGGAGAGAGAGAGGGAGAGAGAGAGAGAGAGAGAGGGAGAGAGAGAGAGAGAGAGAGAGAGAGGGAGAGAGAGAGAGAGAGGGAGAGAGAGAGAGAGAGAGAGGGAGAGAGAGAGAGAGAGAGAGAGAGGGAGAGAGAGAGAGAAGGGAGAGAGAGAAGGGGAAGGGGAGGCGTGCTGGAATTCGCACATGGAGGATTACAGTTGTGTGAAGAGGGATCATGTGGGAGTGTGTTATGTGTGCATATGTAAGATGAGGTGCATTGAGAAGGGGTTCCTATAGTATACATGTAGTCAGTGTGTGTATACATCCAGGTGTGCAAGGGTTATGTGTGCTGGGGATGTCGTGGTATGCACATGCATACATATCTTCATTTTATTTGATGAAATGTGTACATGTGCGATCGATATCATCTATTCTATGCAACACTACATGTTTACTCCTACAAGCTAGGATATGTTGTGGCAGTGAAAAGCTAGACACTCGCTACAGAATTGTCTAAAACATCTCAACAACTGATTTCAAGCCTAGACCAATCCATCATGCTTGTTCTACCTACACGGCCGGTATAGCAGGAATAATCCATGGTACCCCTGACATACAAGCCCTACATCACCATGATTACACAGGGGCAATGCTTACAGTGGCTACTAGAACTTTCTATTTCCTTTGAGGGAAGCCTACTAAATAAACCAACACATGAGGAGACGAATTCCCTTCTAGAACATCTCCAGTCTACAATTGCCTATTATTTAAATTGAATTAATAAATACAAAAGAAAATAAAGACAGATACCAGGTGTATTCCAAGCCAACACCCCAAAGCACCTATCAGTAGTACATAAAATGGCCGTGAGTGGCGGGCTAACACGTGACCTCGCATGGCATTATGGGAGGTGGTGAGGACCGCTTCCGGTCATGGCATACTATAAATAGATCACGTGACTAACATGGCTGATAGGTTGTCAATACTACCGATAGAGGGCTACAGGGTCAGTGTAGGTCAGAGCTAGGTCAGTGTAAGGTCAAATAGGAATACATCCATCCTGTGATACACAAGTGCAGAACTTGCCAGAAGGAGAAACAGAAACACTGGTTTTATCCAACAATCAATAGAAACCAATATCATCAGGTTTTGGAAGCAACACAAAATCAATAAAACCCAATTCATAAGGTTTCTGAATGTTTTCTTTCATGTTGAAGTGTCTTATATTCTCCAAATCATATCTCCGGGGCAAAATTCACTTTGTAAAAATATATTATAAGGTTTCTAAAACACACAATATCAATATTTGGACAGTTGAGAATTTATAGCGTTGAAATCATGATAGAACAAAACAATTGTTCATGAAATAATTGGACCAAATTAAATTGTTTGTTCCAAATGCGGAAGGAGGGGAATTCTTCCCTCTCCGTGTTTCCCGTACTAGGCCGTAGGTCCAGACTAATTAATGAGCAGCAACTATTATTGGCACAACAGCCCAGCTGTGACATTTAATGGCAAAATGCTTTTTTTTTGCTCTTTTCTATTAAAGTATATCTGTCAACACTAGGGAAAGAAATCTCTATTTCCATGTCAACCGATTAATGACATTGTCTCAATATGTAAAGTATAGCTGTGAGTTGGTGATAAGTAAATGACAAACATGTAGTTGAGAGGAGAACATGATGTTTGGTTTACAATATTTTATTATACACGCATTGCTCTGAAAACAACGTATCTAGAGTGATTTACGCATAGTGCGTATTCACTAGTGATTTACGTGGGGTTGCCATGGCAACCAATCTGGGTTTTTTTTTTACTAAGATTACCGGTAGAATTCAAATTTTGGACTCTATTTGTTTCTATTTTCATGATTGAAAGCATGTATAATAAATCTGTTAACTAACTCGTTGCTACGTAGTGTGCTACGCAACTTGTGCAATATTCTATGCGACTGAAACCAACGAGTTAGTTAACCTGTACATACATGTTAATAGAGGCCAGGGGTGAATGACATGAAGTTATCCTTGGTCAAAGTCACAATAACATCACTCTTAAATGCTGTAATTCAATTTTTTTTATTTGGGTAGGAGATACGTCCGTCTGTATTTCTCCTCCTGTTGTATGAACAAAAACTAATGTTTGCCTTATCACATCGCCTCGTCTTTCACTTCACGTATTTATAAATGTTTCTAATATTGTGCATCAATGATTGTGTCTGTATTTGAGGGCTCCAAGAGTAGGAGAATCTCTCTCATCTGGCATTAACTTATTCTTTTAATATCGTTGACATCGGAAGTACAAAGTGGTTAATACATCTGGGGAAAATATAATATGATCCAAAAATAATATCTGCACATTTTCATACAGTTTCATTAGAATGGTAAAGAAATACTGACCTGGCCGTACGCAAATATAGTAGCGTTATATCCATCAAACGTCCTGTAAAAGAAGAAAAAGTATTTATAATTCATTTTTCATTAAGAGTAAATTGTATTGTACATTTTATTGAGTGTGATATAATACATTCAAATGGTTAGTGGCAGTCAACTTTCTGACAAGTTGAACAGACAGTCCAGGCTAACCGCCCCTCAGTCTCAGATCAGATAAGAATTGTATGCTAGTGATTGGACGCCTACTGCGCTCAACTCTGAGCCTAAACTGAAGAAATGCTGTTCCCCAAACAGCATTAGGGCCTAGAGATAGGAGTAGAGAGAGAGTGCCCTGTACAGAATCGTTTTAACTGATTTAAAGACAAACATGTTGATGACCAACAATATCAGATCGTGAGAATTTAATTCTTGAAAGCTTCGACAAAAGTTGGCCTATCCGATTTTGCGGATTTCTTTTTAATTTTGACGAAATTTGGTTAATTGGTTAATAGAACTTGGGAGTGATTTAACAATTTTGGGTAGTTGCCCCAAAACTAATTTCAGTACAAATAGTGATACATAACATATTTCAGGATGGCAAAAAAATACAAAAAAACTCATACGGTAATTTCAGTAGTATCACCAGTCATGGGCAATACTTCTAAATAAAAAGATATAACAATTTCACATTTAGAGCTACGTTTTAGGGTTTGGGGCTATAGTCTAATTTTACCCATGTATGTGAATTGGGGCGGAGTGCGACATATTAGGGACAAGCGTGGGTCGAGATGTACATGTGATAAGTGAGGGGCAGCCATGTCAGGGTAAACATACACACAACTATAGATCTCTCCCCCAACCTGGGGCACAATCAGCCAAATATACGATATGACAACGCATGAAAAAGCATTTGATTTGTAATAGGATTTAGATCTACAAGATGGCCAATAAAAACCTTTTTTTATTGCTGAATGTATACGTGAAAATGTACAATCTGCAGCTCTACACATGCAATAAATTCTGCTAAATTAAACTGAAATATTTTAAATACATGTACTAGGTATATCAATATATTGGGTATTGTGCTGATTACATTTTTTTTTTTTTTTTTTTTTTTTTACAAATTCGGCCTTACCAAAATGAAATCCTCCCAAAATAAATGTTGATCTCAACTGGAGATGGAGGCCTATAGATGGTAGGAGGCGTTAATCCCGGGAGTGAAGGAATGCGGGGGGGGGGGGGGCGTGTGGAGGGTGAAACAAGACACCCTGATGTACCCCCAGGCATAACACAACTCACTCTCTCTCATTCAGCCAAGGAAACTGTAAACCCCTTGGTCTCTTAGATTCAGCTGACAAGACACTCTATACTGACGCACTTGATAGTGCGCTCATAATGAACAGTTGATCCAGTAATCAGAGTCTAGGGGTTGTATTAAACCATACAGGTCACTATAGGCAGATCCAGTAATCAGAGTCTAGGGGTTGTATTAAACCATACAGGTCACTATAGGCAGATCCAGTAATCAGAGTCTAGGGGTTGTATTAAACCATACAGGTCACTATAGGCAGATCCAGTAATCAGAGTCTAGGGGTTGTATTAAACCATACAGGTCACTATAGGCAGATCCAGTAATCAGAGTCTAGGGGTTGTATTAAACCATACAGGTCACTATAGGCAGGCATGCACGTCGCCACATGTAAAAAAAACCTGAAATTTATCATTTAAAAAAGAGTGAATCATATGATTTAGGATCTCTACTTTGACTTATTATACTACATGTACAGAATTTTCTAAACTAATTTAAAGATCAACAGTTCCATGATACATTTACATGGGGGGGGGGGGGGGGCTGGCGGGGTGGCGGGGTGCGTAATAAAGCATCACAAATGAGATCCACTAAATGAATCAGAACCTCAGATTGTCTACAATTGGAGTCAAATAAATGGGTGGAAAATAAGTTTAAATACGTTTTAACAAATCTTATATCATGACAGGATCGGTTTCCCTGAATATCGAAAAGAAAAATATTGCCTATTCATAAGATTAATTATGAAATTTCTAGAAATTAAAAAAAATCAATTGTACATATCTTTGAGCCCTGCCCCTAGTGCACTATGACACACCATGGCCTACAGTAGTGTGTACACCCACTGATATATACCCGTCCACCCATCCCATCCCCATTGCCTCCTCATCTGTCTTTTCAAAATCTACCATAAAACTAGTTTATTAACTGAACTCATTGATCAAAAACGATTTTTCTTGGTTTTTCTTTCGACTTTGCATCTCTAAAGTAGACCTATTAGAGTCTGCGGTCGCCTCGTTCAGGCTGTTGAAGATAGGGCCGGGGGAAAGAAGTATAAAAAATAAATCCACAGGGAAAACAAGCAGATGTAACCGATAACTCAGCAGGGAATTGGAGAAGCAAGTTTTCAGGGGGAAATAGCATCTGAAAGTATCAAAAGCAAACTAGCGAACAAAGTTTGGCGAATTTACCCAATTAGGATTTATAAGTAGGTGACCAAAATATATGTCCTAGAGCAGAATATTAGATACAAAATCCTGTTGAGTCTTAAATATTTCAGGTGCAAAAAGCTCATACGGTACGAACAATTTTTTTTACTTTGAAAAAAGCCCATGTGGACGACCGAAACATCACAGGCGAGGCATGAATAAAAGTCATCTACAACTTGACTATGAAGCTATATATAGTTTATTGAGGAATATCCTCCTTCACTCATATTTTAATTTTATTTGATATATGATAGCTCATAAAAACTACAAGCTCATTACTGGTAATCCAATAGGTTGTTCTGCAGGGTGGAGTTGTACAAGTTTTCTGACTGGCCTCGTGCCCTTATATATACGTT